>BMAO01007694.1:0-19447 GCA_019973975.1 Trichonephila clavata | reverse complement strand
AAGTATGTTTAAATTTAAACAACTAATTTCAGAAAAAAAAAGTCATGTTGATTCAACTCATTATTCAAGTTGTTTTAAAAAAATAGATGTTTTTTTCTACCTGTAAGCATGTTCTGTAAGTCATAAATTAAAAAGTAAAGGATATACAGCATTCTGTTAATAAAAAAATGTACTAATAATAAATAAAACTACTCTACTTAATAAGAAATACACTTTAATATGCATAAATATAGTTACACGTATAATTAAACGATAAAAAATGCTTTTTTTTTTTTAAATTTGGTCATTATTGACAAGAATAAAATAAAATATTTAAGTAAAAAGTGGAAGAAAACTTTCACACACACACACACACACACACGAAGAAGCAACACTGAATAAAAATAATGAAAAGAAAAACTTTTCTTGTAGCTCAAATTGTCTATGTAGTTCAGTGTTTTACGAAAAACTTTTGTTGTACTTATTCTTATTTTTTACTATGTCTATACATAAGCCCGTTTTGTAAAACATTCTAAATATTGCATCACTTAGGCTGTTATATGCATAAGTGATGCTTGTTTCAAGTCAGAATAAATACTTTTATCGTAGTTAATGTAGACAAATAGTAAAAAAAATGTCATCATATATTATTTAATTCAATGCATATATTTATGTATGTTGTATAGAAAAATTTGCACTTATATTAAACTTTTTGCCCCTACGTATGTGAGTGTTTCATATAATTTTGAAACTATTGATTTTGACAATTCCATTGGCAACAGGACTACAACTGAATTTTTTCTGTATATGTATTATTAAAACCTTGTTCAACACATGATTTAAGAATAAAGGACATCTTAATACTGGACGAATCTATAATAGCATTGTAATTTATTTAACGTAAGTTTAACTTAACTCTATATCAACATAAATTATTTTGAGGAATTAAAGAAACAAAAAATTGTGTGCTTATTAGAAATTGTTAACTTTATTCTTAGCACTTTTCACCTTGAAAAATGCAGTAATTTGTTTAATAATTAAAAAGTCATCCAAAATTCTCTATAAATTCCCTCAAATAAAAATTTATAGACTGGGTGAGTTGTCTGAACTCGTTAAGTTGCTCTGTAATATCTCACATGATTATTAACGGATATAATTCTTATCAAAATACTTTTTTCGCTCTAATCTAATCTAACTTACCAGGTTCCAAAAATTCCAGGTAAGATTTTGGTGCATCTCTAATTCCAGTTATTCTCAGGAATGAGACACGTGGCTGTGAAATAAATACTGAGGTAGCTATTCTTGATTTGACTGAGTTTTCAAACTCCAATGTAAATTTTAACACACCGTATAGTTGCAATGAACAGCTATTGACTCTGAAGTCCTTGAAACCTCTAGTATTGGGTAATAGTGTAAAAAGAGAAATTGAATATACCACGAAAGGTGGGTGAGAATTCCCCCCCCCCTCTTTCTCACGAATTTTGTGGGGTGGGTCCCTCATTCGGGACCACTTTGTATACTTATTTTGTTTACATTAATAAAGTTACATCTCGGAGGGTCAATTTACAGCTCTAAACCCATTAGGCCAGCTTGATTCTCCCGAGCAAACTAGTAAGCTTTCCAATATCAGGGACAATTAGCCTAGATTCAGTTCATCTCTGTGTTTTAAAGATCTTTTCGAAAAAGAATATTATATTGTTTTTTTTTTTGGGATATAGTCATTTAACCCTCCGCTAGGCATCCATTGGCACTCACCATCTTTCAGATGCATCACCTCTTACTTACGTTTGAGAAGGATTTAATTATTTTATGGGTGAGATTTGTCTATTAATCTTAATGTTATTTCTAATATATTGAAATAAGTTACAGGATTTGTTACTGAAACTCTTAATTTTTGTACTATCTGTAGCATTGCATGCTACAGATAGAAATAAGGATTGTGACTGAAGTAATAGATAGATGAACCTATCTACATGTAACACCCAAGCATTCAGTGGCCGTAAGAATTAATTGATACAAAGAAAAGTAGCTATAATAACTTAAAAAGGAAAGGAGGAAGAAACAGAAATGGTAGCCCAGAAAAGTAAAACAAGGTCCACGCATCAATTCGTATATTGAAAATTAAAAAAATAGCAACATTTAAGCCTTTTTTTTTGGTAACTGTCTCAATGAGCAAATCTAATTTCGTCTATAAGAAAGTAATAAAAAATATTTTTATATACTGAAAAACATATTTTAATAAATTATTCTGGCACAAATTTTCCTCCGTTATATATATTTGTTACAATAGACGTAATATAATATTTAAAATGTAATCAAAAACTTCAATTTTGTGGTGTCGTTATTCATAGTTCTAGGTAGTGTGCATTTAAATATATTTTCAGTCAATGAACGAGGCATGTAAATGTTACTTTCAGGCAGTCCTTGCAGTTAACACCTTCTCGCGGCATCCATCAGATGCATCTCAAATCCCAGCATACGACCCCTCTTAACACTAGAACGTCCACAGGCGTTAGTTAGACACTGGAGCATGTTTACTTTATTCTCCTTTCAGCATCTTTGCCGTAAATTTGAAAATCTTTCGTGAAAATAACTTTGTCTGGTGATTATACTGAAACATTTTTGTGTTCTAGGTTAATTAGGGATGGTTTTACAAGTAAATATATCTAGAACGTCCGCTGGGTTCATTTCGACAGTAAAACAATTTATCAATACAAAAAATCTGCCGTTCAACACAACATAAATCGCCAGGTAGATGCTATTAGTAAGACTAATTTCCCAAAGTGCTATCGCATATTTTTTGGACCTTAAATACAGTGATATTCAGTTCACAATGAGAATAAATCAATTATACTAAAAATGTGGTGTCTAAGTGTTTCGTTAAATATTATTTGATTACCTGCTTGTAGTACTAAAATCGAATGAATTTTTTTAGCGCACAGCACACCTCTGAAATGATGGCTCTTAGAAAAGGTCCAAGCCTTGATGAAATTGCTAATTTGTTGCTAGAGCGTTCTGAGAATGAGTCGGCTTTAATTAAGTTTTCGATGAAGACATAAGATTGAATGAAATTGACTGCGAATAATCTGAAGAAAGTGCAGATGTAATTAATAATATTTCAATAAATCCTGATATAAATGTCTCTAGGGATGGTACAGAATCAATACCGCATAATACCAATGTTTCTGGCATATTTTTGACTCGAAATATTTTGCGACAAAGCAGTGGTCCATCTAGCTTTACGAAACATAATGTCAACGTAAAATTTGAAAAAAATAAAGGGTCATAATATAGGATAATTGAATTAAATAATATTAAAAGGTTTTAAAACTGAACAGTAGTCGCACAAAATTATTTATTTAAAACAATTTCTTATATATTTTATATCACGGTGTCAAAACAACACAAGTAGACGTTTTAGAGTAATCGAAATACTGGACGTTCTAATGTTAAGGAAGTAGCAAAATACTTGTGTCGAGTTATTTTAGTATAAAACTAAAACCTACTCGTTACGTTACAGAAAACTTTAAAAATAACAAATAATTCGAAATACATTAAAAATTACTTCGTTGATTGCATGGCATCTATCAGATTCAAGAGACCCTGCTGTTAGAAATACGAAGTGAGATAACACGTCCTTGGTACTGAACCCTAGTGTGAATGAAGAAAGACGGAAAGAAGAATAAGAGGGGTTTTCCTGCTCACCATGTGAGAGCGACACTAAAATAAATCTTATTATGCATCTCAGAGATTCACGTGGAAGGTTAATAGACTATAAAGTTCTAATCACTTGATTTATTTGTTTTAGGATGTTTTAAGTATAGTACTCATTTTTTTATTTATTTGATTTGTTAATTTTATACTTTTCACTCAATTTTTTTCTTCACATGATGCTATTAGACGTTACCTACCCACTTCGCTGGGTATTCCACGATGTTGCATGAATATTCCCTGTTTACAAAAATATAAATTATTAATATCTACGACCTAATATTAAGAATTTGATTTATTAATAAAATATATACTTATACCTGTAACTCTCGCCTCTTGGTATAAAAAGGACAGAGCTTCTAATTGATAATTTCTAATTATCTCTAAAATTGAAGTAAAATGCGTTTTGCGCTTTTTTAACCAAATAACCAAGTTGAATTAAGCTAAGCGAATTTTCGGTGGGTATCTACCCCATAAGTTAAACATGTGAGCCTAATCTCAATTCTAAATCTAATAGAGCAAAAATGCAATTTTTATGATCAATACGCCCCATCACCCCGTTGAGAGTCGATTTTAAAAAAGAGTCGTTCATAGCGGTTTTCAATTCAATAAAAAAACATACAGACCAAGATTTATTATTATAGCCCTAGTAATTCAAAAATGGGAATTTTATTTTGTCAATCCTCCCCAGTTCCCAAGGAATCAATTACGTAAAAAACATTTTTAGTCAATTTCGATTCAACAAAAGAAACGTGATTAACAATCTTAAAATAAGTGAGTTAAACAATTCAAAAACAGGAATTTTTTTTCTATAACTACCCTCGACCCCTCATATCCCACCTCTCGTGTGGGTCAATTTCTACAAAACTCTTTGTTAGAGTTAGAGGAACTCTATTTCACATGAAAGGAACATACCTACTAATTTTCAAGTAGGTAGTTTAAAAAAAAAATTATTTATCTATTAATCTCCTACAATGCCCCTGGGGGGGGAGGTGATTTTCAAAAGACCCATTTTGCAGCAAATCTCTACACTATGAAAGGAATCTGCTTACCAATTTTTAAGTCTTTACATCTAATAGTTTAAAAATTGAAGTAATTATTTATATACCTCTGAAGCCGCCGCAACGAAAGTTAATGGTTGATTTTAACTAAACCCATTTTTTGGCAGATTTATAGTATATAAAAGGGGAATTTGCTTATAAAATCTCAAGACTGTACTGCTAATAGTTAAAAAATGGAAGTAATTACCTATAACGCCCCTTCATTCTGTATGACGCCTATTTTGGGTGGATTTTCATAAAAACCATTTTGTAGTGGAGGCAACCTCCATGAAAAGAATTTGTGTTTACAAAATTTCAGATCTAAATGTCAAATAGTTTTATAAGGAAAGAAAGTAGATATGGCCCCTCTTAAATCTCCGCAACGCTACTTAAATGTCTACTTCCAAAAAAACCATTTTGAGGAGAAACTCTACTCCACGAAAAATCTGCGAAAAAAGTATCAGGACTGTACGTTTAACAGTTAAAATATGGAAATATTTTTACCCCCCCCCCTTAATCCCCGCAATGCCCTTTGTGGTTCAATTTTCGCAAAATCCGTTCTTAGCTTATCTCTAATCGATGAAAGAAACATGCTGACCAAATTTCAAGTCTGAGGTTTAATAGATTCGGTGATATCGTGACGAGTGAATCTCTTTTCTTCTTTTATTAATATAGATTTAACTAAATGATTAATTCGTGAAGAAGGGTTTGAATTTTTCTGAGATGCTTACATTATTATTTTGTTATATTAATGTATAACAAATTACATTATGATTACACAAATAATATAGTAATTGCAGAAATTGAAAATTAGTTATAAAAATAAAATCTTCTGAATACACAATAATAATACACTACATTTAAAGCACTTAATTGTTACTCATGTAGCAAAATTAATTTTCAGGTATTTATTATCTCTCATTAGCAATATTAAAGAAATTAGTAATGCGTGTGAGTTTGTAAGTAATACATTAATTTTAGTAGTTATTTTTCTAATGAGAAATTCTTTTAGATGTGTTAATATGCTAACTCTTTAATTACAACATTTTTGCATCACGTTAACTATCACTTAGGTTAATTGATAAAAGCGAAGATCACTTATATATGTTTCCTTAAATCATTTTCTATATATTAAATAATTAACATATTTTATTTGTGTGTATTTTTAGCTCATTATGCAAATGAGCAAACGTTTTGAAATTTATGTGTATGCTTATTTCATATAATTATGATTGATGCCAATTAAAAATAGCCTGTCTTCTGATTTTACTTTATCTCTCTTAATGTTCGAATTAATAATGGAAATAATTGTGAAAACATTTCATTAAAATAAAAATAAAAATTGCAAGCAAAATTTTTTACAAAAAAAAAAAAAAAAAAAAAATTTGCAACTAAGTCAGTCACTAACAAATGATTTCTGGATTGCTTTCAGAAACACTTTTGGGATTCACTCTTACAGGGGCACCGTAAATCCTTTCTTTTTTTTTTGCTTTGCATCGAAGAGACATAACCCACGATAGTTGTAAATAAAGGCTTCCTCACACATTTCGTGAAGATAAGGAGATCGTATATTTCAGAGGCTGCTGGATCATCAAAAACAAAATAATATTAGGTACTTTCCGTGAAATAAATGTAGTAAGTTATTTATAAGGATATGCTTCAAAAGAAACTATTTTTATCTCATTTATAAAATATTATTTTCTAAAAGCCTCAGAATTATTGACTAGTGTTTGTTAAATTTTGTAAGTACTTATAGTTCTGCTTAAAGATAAAATGGAATTTTCCTACTTTTGTTTAAATTAAAGGTTTGATTATTTTTAATTCTCTAATATTTGTTTGAGAAAGTCTTTAACCCTTAAAGCGGTTTGCCCGTACAACGTATGCGCTACCAAAAGTTGGCCGCAAATGTTTTTTTGAAGTGTAACATCTTTACTCTCGGTTGCTGAATATTTGTTGGAGTGATTTCGTGAAAAGGGACGGAAATGCGTAACAGGAAGTCGGGGGAAGCGCGCGCTGTTTGATTTGACCAATTCAGCGCCTTGGGGGTGTCTCTTCGCTAGCCTCGCCGCGGGGTCCAACTGTAGTAGCAATTAAGACGCCCGCCTACCAGCAAGTACCTACCGCACATACCAGCAAGTCTTATTAGACTTCATCCAGAAGTTCTTGCATTTTCATACTTTGAGGTTAATTCCTGTCGCTGTCAATATAATATTTTTAATTGTGATTAAAAAAGATTTCTCGATTAAAAAAAACTAATTAAGTAAACGGCTATTTTTGATTTTCTCTAAGGTTGCGTGGCAGACACATAACATTTCGTGGGCTGAGCGGTCACTTTGAAACTCATCGTGGTTTGAGCGGACACGTTTTCCCCCCATCTTAGAACAGATTCGATTACCGAATTACAAGGATAAATACATTTTTGCCAATCAAATTTAATTACTTGTATTAAATTGTTAAGATAGTGCGAATACATTTTAAACATAGCGAAATGTAATAGAAATAAAAACTTTCAGATAAATATTTAAAAATTAATAGTACGTAACAATATAATGAAAGCATGACGAATTTCGGAATTTGTGGAAAACTGTATTTAGAGTCAAATAAATATTAGAACAGTGCAATAGCCATACAATTAATTAGTTCATGAAAGGAAGTAAAAATAAATACTAGAAGTAAAATACGCAAGATGCAAGGTTAGTTAGTATTTATTTACTTGTGTGTATTTATTTTTCTTTTATCTACTTGCGTCTTGCACGTATTTTACTTCTAGTATTTATTTTTACTTCCTTTCATGAAACTAATTAATTGTATGGCTATTGCACCTGTTCTAATATTTATTTGACTCTAAAATACAGTTTTCTACAAAATGCCTGAAATTCATTCATACCTTTCATTATATTGTTACTTACTATTAATTTTTAAATATTTCTCTGAAAGTTTTTTTATTTCTATTACATTTCGCTATGTTTAAAATGTATTCGCACTATAACATCTTAACAATTTAATACAAGTACTTAAATTTGATTGGCAAAAATGTATTTATCCTTTTAATTCGGTAATCGAATCTGTTCTAAGATGGGGGGGGGGGGACGTGTCCGCTCAAACCACGATGAGTTTCAAAGTGTCCACTCAGCCCACGAAATGTTATGTGTCCGCTCCTGCCACACACACACACGCGCGCCACCTTCTCTAATATTTCTAATTTTTAAGCATGCGCTTGACGGTGCCTCTTCGCTACCCTCGTCTGGGGGTCCAACTGTAGTAGCAATTAAGACGCCCGCCTACCGCACATACCAGCAAGTCTTGTCATTTTGGTGGTCGCATACATTTCTCCGAATCAAACAGTTAAAAAAATTAAAGATTTCTGCATTTTGTACTTTTACCGTATACCGAAGGTGGTTCTGCTCTTTTAAAAAAAAAACTATCACTCGCTTCCCATGATTTTGAGAGGTGATTTTAACATTAACTTCAGTTTACCTGAAGCTGAGCCGCTCATAGCTTTTCCGAAAGATGAACTCAAGCTCGAAATGAACACTAATCGAAAAGTTTTGACAACTAACAGTGGTACTGTTATTGACGCCGTTTTTCAATGATTTTTAAATACTTTGAAATCACAAGTATATGTGTCATACTTTAGTTTTCATAAATCTATTGTCTCCGCTCTTCCCAAAATTGAACAATAATAAATATTTTTGATATAAAACTGCATTACTCCTTGTGTTAATTAAATAAAATTTTCATTAAAGATATCATTATTCGATAGAAAATTATTTCCAGTCATAACTGATTCATTTCTTTCAGGATTAAAAACACTATTGCGTATTTACCATGATAACAAGTCAGATGTTACACATCATATGCGACTACTGTAAGACTCGTTTTTTTTCTTTCTTTAATTTGCGCTTATTTTTAATTCTTATAGTGTATTATTTACTGCTTGTATTTTGAAAAGGTGATTTAGTTCGTCTATTGTTTTTGAAAAGATATTGTCTTGCATTTTATTTGTGGTGACGGTGGGGATCAAAAAGAAGTTTAGTTATAAATAATAAAAAGTGGCTTTTATTAAAAACATTTTGAGTAAAAAATTGACCACTTAAAAGGTTAAAGTCGCAGCACAATTTATAGAAAATGTACTTACTATGAGCGATTTTTTTATTAGAAGTATTAACTATAATCGAAGCAATAGTATGCATATATTCTTAATTAAAATTAATTGTGTTATATATAAATCAACAAAATAAGTATACCCGAGTCATAAAAATAACTTTTTACTCAAAACTTCAGTTTGAATCATATTTACATCGGGAACCGAATACGAACCCTATGTACACAAATTTGCAGCTCAAAGTTACTTCTAATTTGTGATAATTATATAATCTATCACAACTCTTGGAAATCCCTTGCATAAAATAAAAAAATATGAATCTCAAAAGTTTTAACTGCATATTTTTAAAAAATCTCACTATTTCAGCTTTTTGTTGAGTTGGCAATTGCTACTTTGTACATAGAAAATTTTCAGGCAAAACACAAATATCTCAATCTGGAAGTAAAACTGAAAAGCATGAACGTACACGAAAGATAATCTTTGACCTTAAATGGTTATTTTCATATGTTAAAAAGAAACGAAGTTCAAACCGCACGTACACGTGTATCTTGGGTCTGAATAAATTAAAGTAAGTAAATTTATATATTATAAAGATAACAAATGATGTTCTTTTAAATTAAATTTTTATAAGCATTTGATATCTTTTCCGTTAAGAAAAATAAAATGTGTGCCATATTTATGATTAAATAAAAATTCCTGCATTATATGCTACTGCTTAGATGAACTCAAATTCTCAGATATTCCAGAAACCGAGTTGTTTGCTTCATTATTCAACATATTTATAGCTTATCGTCTGACGTAATTTTCTCAAAAGAGGTAAAGTAAATACTCTAAGAAATTTATTTCTAATACTTAATACAAGTTCATATATATTCATCGGAATTAATATTTGTTTTAAATTGTTTCAACTTATCAAGTAAATCCTAACAAAAGAAAATGTTTCAAATTCGAAACGAATGGAATAAGCATTCATAAAGTATAATTCTTATATAAGGAATATTTACTTAAGTCATTACGTGTATTCATGTTATTACAGTGGCCTCTAAAAGTTAAGGAACAACCAGTTTTTTGCGCCTTATTTGCAAATGAATGAATGCAAATTTGGATGAAATATGCACAAAACAGTTATGCATTGACTACAAAATAGAAGTTTACATAACAATATTCAAAGATGATTTACAACAAAAAAAGGCAATCCCGCTGGAAAAGTCAATCCATGGAAAAAAATAATCACAGTTTTATGTGGTAAAATGTCATAGAAACATGACAAAAATGGGTTTTAAAAAAGGATATGCCCACGTAACAGCTTGAATGCATTGGCGGCATCGAATTTCCATGCTGTCAATTAAGTTGTCGGTTACCAAAATTGGAAGCGAAGACCAGACACGCAGTAAGCTTTGTTTCAGCTCTCCTAAAGACCTTGGAGGATGACTTAAAGCATCAACCTGTCTACCAAGATATCTCCAAAGATGCTCTAACGAATTTAAGTCTGGGGATTGAGCTGGCCATTCCATTCGCTCCAAACCAAGACCCTCAAGATATTATTCAATAATAACAGCTCGGTGAGGTCATGCATTATCATCCATCAGAATAAAGTCATTGTCAATTGCACTAGCATACGGGTGGACATATGGATCAAGGATCTCATCTCGATATCTCACACCAGTCAGAGTTCCTCCCTTGAACACATGAAGGTCAGTATGACCACTAAGTTTAATCCCAGCTCAAACCATTACTCCACCACCTCGGTAACTGTGTCTTTCAACTGATGATATCCTGTTCTTCGTTGCCTCCAGATGAGCAAACAGCCTGAATCACTCTCCAGGCAGAATCTGGACTCGCATCCCACAGAAGCCCATCGCTGTCTGGTCCAGGAAACGGGTTCTCTAGCCCATGAAAAGTGGGGCCTTCTCTGTCGTTTATTGAGGGGTACACACAAAACTGATCCCTTGCATAACGCCCTGAATTGTGGGGTTATAGCGAATATTCGCTATTACCCCACAATTATCGCTATAACCCCACAAAATCCATTATAGTCGCACCGTACTAGCGGATATTCTTCTCCCTGATGCTATAAAGTTGTCTGCAACAAGTTGTGGTGCAGAAATCCTTCTTCTCCTTCGGGCCGAAAGAGCGATAAAACGGTCTCCTGCAGGTATTGTAGCTCGTGGTCGGCCTGGAACATGTCTTCTGGACACAGATACTTCGGTTTGATATTGATTTCAGAGACGTGGACCACACTACAGGACACATTAAGACGCCTAGCAGCATCGGCCTGTGATAACTCTATTTCCATCCATCCGACCGCCCTCCACCTTAACGAATCGGGCATACGGCTTCTCTGAGACATTGTGAGACCCCATTGCCTATTGTCAACAAATATGCTAAGAAAAGTAGTAAATCCACAAAATTTATACGCGTTATTACGAAAGCCTGATATATGCATATTTTACTCTCACTCATATTTCTGTGTGTTCTTTCCTATTAAAAAAATTAGCAACTTTTGTCTTTGCAAAAATTTATATAAAGTTCGTTTTTTTCATTTATATAAACTATAAATTTTTTTTGTCACTGTCATTTTTTTTACGGTGAGCTTCGAAAAACCTGTTGTTTCTTAACTTTTGGAGGCAAGTGCATTGTATATTCTTAAACATAATTCAAACATCAACTATTTATAACATTACTAAGAGTATGATGTATTTTAAACATCTGGAAAAGTATACATTGTAAGAGACTAATTGCTTGTGTTTACAAAGATGAATTTTAACAATAAAAATCTTTGGAAAATATTTAGAATTTACTTTTGAATATTGTGTAGGTATTCCAATATTATAATAGTTAATTGTGATCAAAATACGTAATTATTAAATTAATTTCTATAAAACATTTTCAAGAATTATTAAGTAACAGCAGCACACACACAATTAATGAACACTAAAATGTGCTAAGACATTAATTAATCGAAAACATTTCCATTAAATGATTTTAAATATTAAAACACAACCAATTTTTAACTTTCCATATTTCTCATTTTAAGTTCGGACAAGAACAAATCATTATAAAGTAAATTAATAACTGATTATATTCTCTCCTAAACCCCTCACAAAAATCATTAAATTATATATTATTAAGTGAGATATATTTTATTAAACTTATAATAGTACAACAAAAATGTCTTACAAGAACATTCTAGTGGATATTTCTACATATGATTTATAAGACAATTCCATATAGAAAAATAAAAAAAAAGAAACTAGTATAGTTTTGTTGCAAAAAATATACTAGAAGATTACGAAAACAATTTGAAACAGATTTCAGTTTTGTAAACCCGAGGTAAAGTACTTTTTTTTTTGACCAAACGTAAGGAAAGTGAAAAAAATCGTACATTTAAGCTTCTTTGAGACCGAGATTTGAAAAGTAAGTGGAAGAAAAGGATACTATCTTCTTTTTTTTTTTTAACTTTTCGAAAAAACTATTTTTCCATTCTCAAACAAATGTTTCAATAATCAGATATTTTAGATCACAGAGGTGCATGATACAAAGGCCATGTAATCTGTAAGCTTCTCTTCCAGCTTACTATTCAGTACATAAAATAAAAACTTAAAAGAAACAAAAGTTGGTGCTATGTAGAAAATTTTGAAAAAAAGAGTATTGCGCTTAGATTCTCTACAATTTATTTTTTCCCGTTTATTTTTGCAATGCTTTGCTGATTTTTCCCTTTGCAGAAACTTCAAGACAAAAACGCTTTTAATGAACATAATCAGCAAAAATAATATTTACCTTTGAAGTATGAACTTTTTTTAGTTTGGTGTATGTCGTAAATTTCAAAATAAATGAAACGTGATACATATTATATGAAGGCAAGCAATTCGATCAAAGAACTAAATTGTTTTTAAAAAAGAAATTTGAAACTTCTCCTAAAAACATACTGCAGTTCCTGCCTTCTTTCATTTGTTTTTGTACAAAAAAAAAAAACAATTATGCGCATGATTATTTGTTATGGTTAATAAAGAAAAAATAAAAGGCAGATCCAATTTTTTACATTAAAAATGTTCCGACAAAATAAAATCGCATCCGAATTTTTACACGACTTTTGAATTTTTTGTTACTTAAAATATATATTATTGTTACATATGACTAAAATAAGTGTGTATTTATATTTTTCCATATGTTTATTTCAAAAAATTATTTACTAATTCTTACTTGTAAGACGTTAGCTTTAAATTACCTCTAATGAAAAAAAAAATTTCTAGAAAGTACAATCCTTCTAAGAATACATCTTAGAATCAACTCTTGTGCTTTTAGTACGTAAAATTTTTCCTTCTCAAAACTGTAGCGTGAATGTATGAGAAATTTTTCTCTTCTGCCCTAGGAAAAGAAGTGTCGGCACTGTTTCATTTGATTTCTTCATTTCACTTCACTCTATGGTCTTCTCTTCCCACAGGAACATGTAAAAACACCTGCTGGGGAAATTCGAGTTGTTAAAGTGTTTTATGCCAGCATTTGTTTTTCTTTTTCGAAACTCTTCATTTCGGCTTTCAATGAAAGATGTTTAAACCCTTTTTCTAAAAAGAGACATGCTTCTATTTTATTATTTTTTTCATAAAAAGGTTGTTATTTTTAAGCGCTTCTGTTTCGTCTACAAGAGAATTCAATTTAGTTCTGGGAGAAGTGTTCCACTGAAAATAAATCTATTTGTATCTCAATTTCATCCAAGAGATTGGCCTAGGCTTTATTTAAAATAAACAAACTACCACATGTTAAGAAGTGTTTTATAAAGTTCATACATTTAGTAATTTTCAATGTAAAAATTTATTTTCCATTGAAATGAGGAGTTCTAAAATATTTTTGATGAATCATATTTTACTTTTAATTAAGTTAGTGATTAAAATACGAAAAAAATATAATCGTGTTTGGTTTTCAAATGAAGTAAATATTTCATTTCGATTCCTTTTTATAAAGTTTGTTTCTTTAAGGTACTTTTTTCCGATTCAATATCGTGTACAATATTATCAAGTGTATATTGCTTTTTCGCTGCAATATTAGTACGAGAAATTTTAATGTAAAAATTTGAAAGCATTACAGGACTTTTAAAATGAATTTTGCAAATAAAAATTTTCTTAAAAAGAATATGGAAATATAACTTGAAGAAAAAGAATTATTTTAATAAAGGGAAGAATAATGATTATAATAATGGAAAATCTACTACAAGAGCAACACTAGAGACTAAATTGCATTTCTTGGCCGTGGTAGCTTAGTAGTTATAGTAACTAACTTGTATACGGTTTGTCATTAGCTTGAGCACCAGATGCAGTGAAAACTCTCCTGGTAGAGGGGTTGATGAACACTAAATTTGTGGAAGCTTAAAAGCCTTCCCGTTATGTAATGTGGAATTTAGAAGAAAAAGTGCAAGCCTAGAGATCAGCCTCGTCACTTGACTATGGTTCAAAATTAAAAGTTACATCCCCAATAACCTCTGTTGCTTTATAATGATACATTTATAAATAATCACTCAGTGAACTATTTTTAAAGAAATGATTTCCACCAACTAGACTTCCTTCACACTATATTGCCCAAGGAAGTCATTTTGATTGCTTTTTAATTTCAATTTGAAAAACAATTACGTATATAATGACACCATTTCTTAGAATGTTTTAGATATATTTATTTTTTTCCTAGTGAAGTAATTTTTTGAATGTTAATATTTACTAATAACTTGTTAAATGACTGTAAATATATTACAAAAATATTAAAAATTAATTTTAAATAAATTATTTTTTACATTAGTTATTCTTTCACAAGTTAGTCATTTGGACTGGTTTGGGGCAATATAAAGTAAATTTCAGTCTTTCTGGTGTTAACAATACGAAACATATAATCAATATTTTAAACATTAAAATTTCAATTGGATTCATGTTTGGTTAATTCGTACGCAGAGTCTTCACTTTAGATTAAACAGAACAATTCTCAAATCACTCCCTGGTTATTTGACGTTGTGAAGCCTCACCCTGTTAGTAAACGCAGTACAGTCCGAGATCCATGGTGGGGTGAACCTGGTATTTTCTGATGCTCACACAGCATATGAATGAAATTGAATCTTCTATGGAGTGATGAGTCCTAATATGATTAATAAACGCCTTTACGACACTTACCTCCCTCTTGAATACACGAACTTTAAGGTATCAATTGGAAATCATTGTATTAGAACTTATCATCAATGTAATTAACCAGAAAACGAGAATTATTAGACTAGACATCTTTTTTTACAGACATTTATGGTTTAATGTGATGTTTTATAACAGTGGTGGTTTGACATTTCAATGGGCGCAGGGCCCATATGCATCCATAGAATTACAATGTGCATCCTGCAATGTGTATTTAGGCTTTTTGCCTATGTCACCAGTTTTTTTAGATGCCTTTTACAACAGTCATTGCACCTCTCCGCGTGCAAGGAGAAGATAATCCATTTCCTCTGAAGCAAATGCACAGTGACCTATAAAATGCTACCAGTGAATTGCAATTTCAGCATTTACACACCATTTTCTATAAATGTTCACAATGGTTGCATATGAACAATGCAGTCTTTTTAAATCCACGATTCCAGGGACCGTATCTAAAAGATTTGATGTTTATGGAATTTTCGTAAATCAGCTGTTTATACAACTCAATACTGCACGAGTGTAAAAACAGTGTATAGGTGCACATTATACTCTAGTTAAGTTCTGGACGAACATATTGCTTTAAGAATGAAGTATTCATAATCTAAATGCTCTTTAGTGTATACATAATTTTGCATTTCCTCTTATAACAAGCTGCTTATAAAAAATTGTATTTTTATTATAATTAAATAAAAGCAAAAAATATATAGAATTTTTAACTGTATTGCAGCTATTCTCATACTGTGGGTGTGCCTGGTAGGCGTGATTACCTGCGAGAGGGTTAAAGCATATAAAAAAATCGAGATTAAAGATTATTTAAAAAAGTTGTTAATTTACAGAGAGGAGGCAAAAGGAAATACATTTCCACATAATAAAAAACTAAATATACAATTATACTGATATAATATACTTATGAATGTATCTGTCTGCCCTACGCATTTGAGAATTAATCAATTAATGCGAAGAAAAGAAAGTTTTAACATTTTGCACGTCAGTGTTCCAATATTGGAACATTAATTTGAAATTTTCTGAAAAATTCAATTTCATTTATATTGTTTAAAAATTATTTAAAAAATATGGATTAATGTTTTGAAATTGAAGTACTGTTGCTGAAGTAAATAGTCTCTCTGAAAAAGAAATTCTAAATTATGCCTTTTTTTCTACTTTTTTGATCGGGCAAAATTCAAAATTTCATATAAAATTCAAAATTTAAAAAAAAATTATTATTTGGTAAAAGTAATTAAAAATGATCATTTTAACTATAGACTGTAAGGTATCATAAAAAATATCGTTATTTTTTTTACTATCGGTTTCGAAATTTTAATGTTCCAAAAATGGAACATTGGCGTGTAAAGGTATACTTTTTTAACACAATGCATTTATTATGTTTACAGTTCACAGAAGAGTGTGAAAAGATTTCTGATTTCTAAAAACTTATAGTATGTGTCCGAAGAAGATATTTGTGACTTGACTTTCGTTTCGACCCCCTCTCTCAACTCCCCTCCCCCTTTCAACTGTTTCTGGAGAATCTCAAGTGAATTTATCAGCTGCAGCAAAACTGCACGCGCGTTTGTTGATAGTTAGATGTTGGGTATGTCTTATTTGGAGAGGAAGGTCACGTAATAAGGTCTTATGTTATTTTGTGTTTCGTCAGTTAGGGGATATCCATTACGCTGATAAGATGATGTAATGCCGCATTCAAAGCCTTTCCGGATTATAGAAGAGAATTTTTGAAATATTTTTATACACAGTCAGATGATGAAGAACCTATTGGTGTTTGTCAGGTTCCCTAGAAGAAAGTGGGTGTATGACTGACGATGAAGATATTGATGAAGATACTACCAGAAGATGTGTGTGGCAAAATCGAAATTTCTGCAAACATAGATGATGATAAAATACCTTGTGAAGGCATGTTTGATCCTGAAGAACCTTTTTTCAACCTCAAAGGGAATATCGATTTTGAAGAGAAAATTCAAGTCAAACGAAAGAAATGTTGAACTTCGTTGGAGAAAATAGGTAAATTTTCACAAAATCTTAAAAATTAGCAGCACTGAAAATATATGTGAAAATTTTCCCTGGTTACCTTGTCTCCAATCTTATAAAAAATGTGCAATGAGAGAATGGGTGATATCGATTTATTAGACAGACTTCTTAGAACATATCAGCCTCTGTTTAGAAACAAAAAATGGTATTGGAATCTATTAAGCAATGCGCTATACATGGCTGATGTTTCTGGATGGATATTACATTTACATTTGCACAAATGTACTAAGGCAGAACAATCCGATCTCAATTTCCGTGGAGAAGTAACTTTAAGTTTGCTTCGCATGAAATAGAATATTCCTTCTGAACCAAGACCTCGCATTCATAGCTCTAAATCTTTGAGACAAATGCTCATTATATCTTCTTCCATCAACACAAGCTGTATGTCAGAAAAACATAACGAAAAAAGGCCTCGAGGGCGAAAACAGATTGCTACAGAAATGTTTTCCTAGCTATACATGGACAAAAAAAAATAGTTTAGGACATAAAATAACACACAGATATAAGAAAAAACAATAATATATTTTGTCTTTATTTCTCATTTTAATAAATTTTGGTAAAGCTGTATTTGTTTTGTTTTTTTGCTTTAATATACTATTAGCATTGTGAGTTTTGATATAAAGGTTATTTGTTTATTTCTTTGTCCTACTGATGTTTTCCTTTACTGAGTGTATTTCTAATAAGTGATTGTAATTTTGTGAAATGTATAAATTCCTGTTTATAAATTATATTTCAACTTAATCTGTTTTATGTCAAATTATGGATGTGGCATCAACAAGGAACAGCCATCGGAGAACCCGTCCATTTGGGTACATTTAAAAACTCTGCAGGGAAAAAATGATAGATTTTTTCTCCTTCACGCGCAAACTCTTAGTTCTTTCCCCCCATTTAATTTTTAGATTATAAGGCCAATTTCAATTGTTTGTCGGGTATCATGCCCCTCTCTCTCCCTACAATGTGAGGTGGATGAATGATAAACCCCGTTGGGAAATGTTTAATGACACCTCTGGTTAAGATTTCTTCTTAAAAATATATATAATAAACTGATTTTTTAATTAAAATGTCATTGGTCGTACTCTTAAAAAACATGTGAAAAAACTAAATGGTACACCCGCAATGTTCATTTTTGGGAACATGCTAAATCTTTAAAAAATTGTTTTTTAATTTTTTTTCTTTTATAGATATTATGTTTCAATTTTAATTTGATTTGTACAAAATTTAGTTTGTGTTACCTTTCAATCATAGTGATGCGTTTTAAAATGTTAACAATTTGCTAGTGACTTCATAAGGCTAGTCTTGCAGATCGAAATTTTTAAAAGGAAGGTTTAATATTAGAAATTGACATCTTTACTACAATTGGTTGATCTGAAAAGTTGTACTAATTTCCACGAGAATGCCAGATGTGAATGATACAATATAAAGAGAAACGCATACAATATTTTTTTTTGTCTAATGAGACATTTGTACTTTTTTAAATACGCGCTTGGGGAAATATGTTATCAAAAATTGCTTCACAATCAGTTCCATTTTAAAAATTAGAAAGGAGAATTATCATAATACTTATCCTACTTTTTTTTATTTCGAAGGATGCGTGATGAAAATATTGTAGCAGATATTGAAATTTTGAGAAGCTGTGCTCTATTAGAAGAAAAAACGAAGTAAATAAGCCCTTTTTTGTGTTTAAATATAAATAAAATTTTGTCAGTTTTTATATTATATTAAACCATACTTATTTTTTATGATACTAAAAAAAGACTATGGTGAGTATTATATTTTAAATCATGCTTCTCCCTAAGTATATTATAAAAATCTTCGAAGTAACAGAAAAATGAATTACGAAGTAAATACATTATGAAAAATATAAATATTAAAATTCTAGACGAAATATATATATTTGTTCAGACTGTTTCGTCATTAAATAAATTCGTAATAATCACTCATACTGATAGCTTTTAACATTCAATCTTTTTCTTGTTCCAGAATTTAAGTCTGTTATTCAAATTTTAGAGTTTGTTAAATATTTATGAAATTTATAAGTATTTATCCATTAAAAATGAGATTTTTCACTTTCTTTTTTGCATAACTCATTTTCAATTAAATAAATAAAACTGTGCAGCTTCTATACGCTTTTAAAATATTGTAAAAATTGTATACAAAAAATAATTAAATGAATGATGCTGTTTTATACTTAAATAGTATATTTAAAAAATCGTAACTATGTATATATATATATATATATACATTCGCATTTTCTGAATATTCTAAAGTAAACAAACAAGTAATATAAAAAAAAGGATGTCAACTACTACTTAAGTCAACAAAAAAAATTATTTTAGTTACTTTTAATTAAATAGTTACAATTCATACAGATATGTAAAACCATATGAAGAAACACAATAATAAATGACAAA